>JAQFVV010000009.1:3873621-3905038 GCA_028023455.1 Epiperipatus broadwayi | reverse complement strand
ATATATATATATATATATATATATATATATATATATATATATATATATATATATATATATATATATATAATCAGGACAAATAAAAATATTTATTAAAAGCATAATTTACTGGAAAAAAGAGATCTGTACAATTAGACAATTAGTAGATTCAAAAAGAAAAGATTTCTGGATCAATTTTCTGGTGTAAAGTTTTAAAATGGCAAAATGGTTAATTAAATGAAATTATTGTGATGAACCAACCACTCTTGTGGTGCTTGAGTATCATATGATTTGTTATACAATGAACTATATATATTTATACCAGTAAAATGTTTTATTAAATGATAATACAATGAAAAGATATTTATAACTTTATTAAAATAAAAGATGTGTTGGAAAAAGTTTGAAAATGTTGAAAATCAGATTAATTTATTAAAGCATTTAAATTATAAATTTATTAAACGCACATTGATTACGTAAATAATATTTACTGAGGCTATAATCTCGATAATATGCGTATAAAATGTGATAGTAGGGACCTCTACAGGTGTTTTAACCACAAGCTTATGCTATGGAAGAAAAGAGGGGAACCCAAGGGGAACCCTTCTTTACTTCAACCTACTTTCTAAGTTTATGCTATGGAAGAAAAGAGGGGAACCCAAGGGGAACCCTTCTTTACTTCAACCTATTTTCTATTTAAATAGAAAGTAGGTTGAAGTAAAGAAGGGTTCCCCTTGGGTTTCCCTCTTTTCTTCCATAGTGTAAGCTTGTGGTTAAAACATCTGTAGAGGTCCCTACTATCGCATTTTATACGCATATTATCAAGGTTATAGCCTCAGTAAATATTACTAAAGCATTTAAAATGAACTTTAGATCTGTACTTAGAACTGAAGTTGAGGTTAAGGATAAAAATCAGAATCCCATGCCAGGTTTAATTATGTAGAATATTGTTCTGAATACATAAAGTAACAAATTGTTTTTTTGATGCAATAGATTTAATGCATCCATCTGCCATGACTATAACCTGAGTGTGAATTTAGATTGAGTAAACTTGAAATTTTTTTTTTTAAGTAGTTGACCCACTAAAACTTAGCTAACCAGTAATTCTAGTTGTAATTGTTATCTGTCTATTCTTAGCTAAAGTGCAAAACAAAAGTGAACAACACTCAAATTCTCACCACCTCACCATTATAATAAAATTTCTTCATTATTTCTAAATGAGTGGCTGCTTAGATGCCTTTGCCTGGGTATATTATTTTTTACCTATATGGAACAGAGCTGAATAAGTATAGTGTTGATACATTTTAACTAATCTTATTTTATAAAATAAGTTGTTTTCTCGTGTTTCTTTTATATCTCACATAGCTTTTAAATATTTCTTAAGTTGTTTTCTCAATTCCTGTTAGCCTTGTTTATATATATATATATAAAGTAAGGGTTGTTTATATATATATATATAAATATATATATATATATATATATATATATATATATATATATAAAGTAAGGGTAGTCATTTGTCCTGCCCCGTCTATTTTTAGCATCAAGAAGTTTCTTTTTTAATTATATTTTTCTCAAAAGTTGATCACTGTCATTTTATAATTTATTAAACTTATTTAATATATAGGGGATTTGAACTCAGATTTTCACATGACCCTCAACTATCTATGCTATCTCAAACTTCTGATACACTTGATCACACACATGTCAAAAAGATAAATAATCACCAATATATGTGTTTTATGCTAAACCAGCACTCATCAGTTGGTCCAGATTATCATCTTCCTATATATATAAAATTAATGCTCAGCTTATATTAAGGTAACCAATCTTCATACTTTAATGGCAGCTTCAAACCACTCCACCCCACAATTCTTCAGCTGTCCATTCATTAAAAATTTGAGCATTCCATCATCAGATTTTCAACGAAATGGGTGGTTGAAGAGTTGTGAGATGGAGTGTTTTGAAGTCTGTCCATTAAAGTATGAAGCTGAGTATTAATTCTATATATGTGTGGAGATGATAATCTGGACCAATTGATGAGTGCTGGTTTAGCATGAAACTCTTGTATTAGTGATTATTTATCTTTTCAACATGTGTGTGTGATTAAGTGTATCAGCAGTAAGAGATAGCATGGATAGTTGAGGGTCATGTAAAGATCTGAATTCAAATCCCCTATATATTACATATTGAAGTACAGGTATGAAAAAGCCTGTACTATAGAAAAAATTCATATATTAAAATTATTTAATTCGATTAGAATTTAAAGCAGTTAATTTAGAGATCAGAGAAAAAATTGATAAATTATAATTATACTTAGTTAAAATTTAAGTTTGAGTTATAGGTACTACGTATAAATTTTATTCATTAAAAATACTTATTTTGACCTTTTCACTATCAAGTTTTTATATATATTCTTCTATGTTTTTTTTAGATTATTAAATATTTGATTACCTTAATAATTTTAAGCTGTGAATGCCACTGTAAATACTAATAAAAAAACAATTAGATTAATATATATATAAAATTTATAAAAATGTTCTTGAGACAAAAAAAAATTATGTTTTTTATCATATTTCTTAGTTTCAAAGAATTAAGTTACTTAAAGTAATCAATGATTGAAATCTAGTGTCAAATAATCAACAGATCAATCTGTTTATTCTACTGTCAATTTTTTTGGCAAAACTCTCTCTAATAATATTTCAATATAATGTTTTTTTTAAAAATTTCTTAGTAATATTTTCCTTTTTACCTCTTAAAGGAACTTGTGTTCTGTAGAGATATTTTGATTGAAAGTTTCTTGTTATACTGGGATATATTCAGTCTGTGTTTGACTGATATCAATATCCTAATTAGTTTTCGGAATTTTAACAGCGCGTATGCAGTTTAACATGCTAAAAGTATTTTCACGTGGTAAATGTATACTATTTTCTCAACTTTCAGACAAATATTAAATATTTTCTTAACTATTTCATTTTTTCAACTTCCTGTTTGAAAAAGCATTCTGAAGTGTTTGATAAGAGATTTTATTATTTACAGAATTATCATTTGCCTTCAAAGATGTAATCTTCTTTAATGCAGATTTAATACAATTCACTTTTACTTTTATTTTGTTGCTTTTTTAATGAAGCATAAGATTTTTTTCCAAAATGGACTTCTATTTTATTATTATGGTTGGTTGTTTCCTGCATAAAGAAAAGATGATTTAATGTGACTTTTTTTGGACTTTATAAAAATACTAAAGTAAGCTAATTTTCTTTTCTTTGATTCTATTTACTGTCTTTAAATATTTTCTGTACCTGCAAAAATGTTTAAATTATATTAATAATTGAGTCAGTGTATCTTTGTCACTATATATATATAATTATTATTAATATTTCTACATAAAAAATTGTTAAGATGCTTTTATCCACATGTATTATTTTACAGATAATCAACAAAGTTGCTGAGTTTGTACCATGTTGAAATCATTTCTAGAAATTGTAATATTAGAACACAGTACATTATCATTTAATTTCTTTCAGCTTACTATTGTGTATATTAAACAAGAGTATTTATTTTTTACTGTAATGCCATCTATTGTAAGCTGACGTAATCAATGGTTATTAAATGGAAAAATCCAGAAGCTGATCTAGAGATGAAAATTAAATTTTATTATCATCTGAAAAGCATGATTACTCAAGTTTACACTAGATGATGCTAGAGTAGAGAAAAGAGAAATAGTATTGTTTATTGCAGTAAACCAAGAGAATTATATGATATTGAATTAATGTTATTATTTTTAGCCAAGAAAAAAAGGTGTCTATAGTAAAAATAATAGTGATGTCACATCTACATAACTACAAGTCGATTAGCTTGGGTTCAAAAAAGATTTATTTAATTTCAAGCTATTATTTTGATATAAAAAGTAGTTAAAGATGGCTACTAGATGTGTAAGTGCATTGAGTCCAGTGTAAAATTTCAAAATCATTATTGATAAAGGCAAAAGCCAGATATCAATTTGAAATGGGGATTAAATCTGGGAACTACTGATTACTCAAGCTTGCAATTCATAACGCTAGAGTGCAGAAAAGAGAAAGGTTAATGTTTGAATTAATTATTGATTCACATTAGAATTTTTAATTGCATAATGCAAAAATCAAAAGAACTCTTTTTTTTTCAAATCTTAATCATATTTCACCCATTATATAGTAAACTAATTAATTTTTACTAAGTCAGGTATTATATAATGATTAATATCTATAAAAAAAATCAAAATAATTTGAATCTTTTTACCCAAACTAAGCTGCCAATGTTACTTAATTTAAGTGTCTCTTTTCAACAGTAAATTGTTAAAATATGGAGCCCCGAATAAATACTGATTTGTTATTGTGTCTTTTTGAAGATTAAGAAATCTTATATATATAATTTTAACTTTAAAGTGCCTTGAATGGTTTTGAGCAGTGGTAGAGGAGTAGACTCTAGAGCTAAAAGTCCATGGATCACAACTATATTCTGTCACTTATAGAGCCCAAATTTCTTATGAACTTCCAAACAATATAAACCATTTAATTGTTTTTTTAGGTTTAAAGTAATTTTAGTTCATTTTTTAAAAGTCATAAGCTTACTTACATACAATTTTGAAATTTACAAACATCCATTCAATTTTCATTACATGGATAATCTTCTTATAAAATTTTTGATTTATCTTGACTTATCTATATGCTTTCTTTATTTGCTGTAATAGTAGAAGAATGAATTCAAGAAGTTCAAATTTCCTGAATTGAAGATCAATTCCACCCTTTTCTAATATTCAAAAATCATATGACATTTGGAATGAATAACAAACTATTTTATTATCTTTTAATTTATTATAAAAACACAGAGTTGAGTGAGCAATACTCAGATACTATTATATGTAGTAATAACATGATTTAATAATACTACTGACTTGATAAGTTAAATAGGTTATGATGAATGCTTACTTTACTGCAGTGATATATTCAAAAATGAAATCAAATGAATTGGAAGTAATTGATTGTAGACATTTTATTTAAGATGCAGATTTTGAGTAAAAAAAATATAATAAAATTAAAATATTTCAACTATGTACTTAGCAAAAATAAATGTCAATTTATTTATTTTTCAAATTTTAGTATCCTTTAATTAACAAACTTGTGTTCTGGCATTATATTTTACTATTTTATTATTCAAATAATTGTTTTTATAACTCTATATATTAAAATTCAGCATCATAAAATATTAAATAACAGAATAATAGACTAGCATATTCTATATGTGGCCATATTTATGTTATTGATTTATATATTCATTGTAAAATTTATCGCTCTCTTTCCCCAGACATTTGCGTAGTCATATAGAGGTTTTTGTCATTATCAGTATCTGGTAAATATTGACAAATCAAATAATTGAGAATTATTATAATCTAATTATATTTTTTCTTTTGTACAATAATATTTGTAAAGCATGAAGAAATGGGTGATTTATTCTCTATATCTTCAGAATCTCTACTTTTGTCTATAAAAATAATTATGCTTCATTTATTTATTCCGTTATACATTTAATGTAAATTTCTGGATGTGTTTACTTGCCTATTTAAAAGGAATTACAGAATTAAAAAAATGGAATACCACAAATGCAAAGTATACATATTTTTTCTTGTTATTTATTGCAATTTCAATTATGTAGAAAAATTAAGATATACTACTTGAGTAATATTAAAAAGTGTTAGAAATCAAAAACACGTAAATTATAAAAGCATTTCCAGTTGATCGATGTTAATTCTAAACTTAAAATAATAAAAAAGACAGATAATGTGAATTGATTTCTAACAAAGCTATAAATAGAAGTTTTGTAATCAAATATTTTTTCACTTCTACTCTAAATAAGAAATTTATCTCTCTTTATGCAATTCAAATAGGCAATTTCTATATTCAATCATAAAAATTTGCTTTACATTAGTTTAAGATCAATCACATCAATAATATTGCACCAATGATATTTCAGTAATGCAAGCTGACATTTGTTTACATTTATGATTTGATTTAAAGTCAGAAGGAAAATATTTAAAGTATACTGATATAAGAATGCATAATATCCAAAATATGTGTTTTGATTATCCACTAATAAGAGTCAAAATAAAAATAAATTATTGCACAATTAAGATTTTTGATATATTTCAATAATCTATGGCAGAGTTGTGTAACCTTTTTATACTAATGCCCTTTCTCGAATATAAATTTAACATGACCCTTATTTGTTTTTACCATGCCTAAATCATAAGTACAACTTTATAAGTTTATTCATAAAACAATAGTAATTTTAATTAAAATACAACTTTATATTTCCTAATATTTTAGTATTAAGATTTGAAATGAAATTTTTGAAAAACATTCATATACTTACAAAAAAAAAAAGATACATAGAAAAACAATTTATTTTCATATGATTTCTATCTATTTTTTAAATTTTATATTTTTTTACAAAAACAAAAAAAACATTATTATTATCCAAAAGTTAAAGAAATTTTTTTAAAATTTTGCCACCTCCAAACATTTTTATGTGACTGCTGAGGGATCATGACTCATAGATTGTGCATTACTGATCTATAAAGTAAAATTGTACATCATAAACAAATACAATTGCAAATGTAATAAGATGGTGATAGTATAAAATGTAGAAATTCTTTAAAAATAAATGCCAGTTTTGCATGATAGCAATAGGTTTTCATTGAAAACCTACAATTTGCTACCCTACTACTTAATTTGGGGACCCTAGATAATAATGGAGTGGTTCTGACTAAAATCAGGTAAATGAAATCCTGTCTATGTGATCATTTGTATTGTATTCATAATTTATATAATTTATTAACTTAAAATGGTGTATTATTATTATTATTATTATTATTATTCTATCATTTTTTTTTATTCTTGGAATTAAAATGGCCAAGTTCTTTTGCAAGTAATTGCTGCTAGTATTGAGATCTTAAAAGAGCTCAGTGAAATGCTATTAGACAATTTCTCTGAATAAGAGTTCTGATATAGTTTATTTTATACTACATTTATTTTGAGCTACACTGAAGCAAATTTTTGATCCATTCAAGTTTGAATCTTAGATCCTGAGCATCCAAAAGTAATTTCCTTAATTATAAATATTGTATTGCAATAAGTTAATCATATTATTAACTGCTCAAGAAATTGTATGATTTTGAGCCATCTAATAGCAGATTGAACATAAAAATAAGCTAGTTTAAATCAATGGCCTTTCAAGGAAGCAGTAGATGTATTTAACAATTTGGTGTTTTACTGTGTTAAAAAGACAGTACACCAAAATAATTAATATTCAGATATAACTACATTGCCTGTATTAAACTTAATGTAATTAAAAGGAACTTGAACTCTTTCAAGCTCCCTACAGCAATGCACTTCACCCTATGCAACCAAAACAGAAGACCACATATATGTGAAAGAGATAAATGATCTTCAATATATATATATATATATATATATATATATATATAAATGATCTTCAATATATATATATATATATATATATATATAATTTGTGCTGAACCAGCACTTATCAGTTGGTCCAGATCACCATCTCCCACACATGTGTACAATCAATGCTCAGTTTATATTAATATAACAATTATTTGTACTTTAATGGACAAGCTTCAAGCTTCTTCACACCCAATTCTTCAGCCATCTATATTGAAAATCTGATGATGGGACACTCAAAGATCTTGTTAATGCTAATATTATTGTCATACCCACATTGACTTTAAGTTACTCTGACTCCTAACATATAGGACCTTAAAATATGTGTTTAAATGGACATATTAAGGTCCTATATGTGAGCAGAATGACAAAGTCAACTTGAGTATGACAATAATATTGGCATCAACAAAGGTTTGAGTTTCCTCATTAGATTTTCAATGATATGGATGGCTGAAGAGTTGAAGTATGGAGAAGATTGAAGCTTGTCCATTAAAGTATAAAAATTTGCTATCTTAATATAAACTGGGCACTGGTTGTATATATGTGTATGGTGAACTGGACCAACTAATGAGTGCTGGATCTGCATTATATATATATATATATATATATATATATATATATATATATATATATGGAGATCATTTATCTTTTTTACATATATGTGGTCATATGTTTTGATTATATACGATGGAGTTCATAGCTATAGGAAGTTTGAAAGTCTGAGTTCAAGTTACTTCTAATTAAATAATATAATTATTTTAATTAATTTATATTGTTTTATTTAACTGTTGTTTCTGCTATGATATAAACTTAATTGTTCTAACTATGTTTAAATAATTTTTCAAAATATTTTATGCTTATAATTATATATTAGATTATGAAAACAATAAGTTATCTGCCAAAAGGCAATTTGAAATATCAAACCAAATCATTTTTTCAAGCTTTTCCATTTCTTACCCCATTTCTCAAAACTTGTACTTATTGCTCTCTTTAAAATAATCAATAACATCTTCCTTTTTCTTTCATATAATCTCTTTCAGAATATCTTTCATAATTCCTCTTTTTTAAATATATGCCAAATCCAATTCATCTTCTGTACAATTTTCACAGAAAGTAACCCTTTTTTTACTTATTTATTTTTATCAATAATTCTGTAGTAACACGCTTAGGTTAGAGAAGTTTAATATTGTAAAAATTATACTTTTATCTGCGCTAAGCACTTTCGAAGTTCTTGGATTTCATTCATATTTATAGCCGAGTGAGACAATAGTAATGAGGAGACGTATTCTAATTTATGCAAAATAGTTAGCCGTTAGTTGTGTCGTAGGTCTTGGCATTTTATTTTGTTTAGATGCTGCTAATCTTATATACTTTCAATTTATTTTCATTACTTCTAAATACTCTTAAGTCTTTTCTCATTTTCTATTTCATCCATATGTTTGCTCCATATAATGTTATTTTGAAATAAAATATTTAATGAGACTTTTAAATCTAGATCTTATTTTAAAAAGTGAACCATGGATTTGAAGCCTCTAAGCTTTATGATATTTCTCTTACCAGTAATGAAACTAGGCCATAATCTAATGTTTTTCATTCATGATCTGGTAATGATGACACTAATCTAATCAACTCTCAATATTCTGGGATCTTTAACTCCAGTTAAAAAGTATTAAATTAGCCTTTAATTTAAAAAAAAAATCTTTAACTTCCATTCTGATTTGAATATTACGTCATGGTCACAATCAAAAACAGGCAAAAAGAATAGTTTTTTTTTCTCCAATTATAAATATTATAATAAATAATTAATCATATTATTAATTACTTAAAAGGTCATGCCATGTTTCAGCACCTTAGTGGCAGATTGAATATTTAAATAACCTATTTTAACTTCATAGCCTTTCAAGTAAACTATAGATATTTTTAACAATTTGCACTTTACTGAATTAAAATACTTCTGAATAATTGATATAAATTCAGTGACAGCTGCTTCTTTTCTATTATTGATCTTATTTTTACAACTTGTGCACTCAAAAATAAATCTACAATAGAATCAATCTACTTTTTCTTTTTTTTTATTCAGATTAAATCTTATTAATTTTAAAAAGACAACTTTTTTTTTTTATTCCATTACCATATTAATACGGTAGCAAGAAAAATTCACCTAGACAATAATTTAGATATGATTACTATAAATAGATTGTTAATAATGTCACACTTGACTAAGGAAAGTCGCTTTAAACTAGATGGGGAAAAAAATTATTTTAAAAAACAAAGTGAAGGAGATAAAAATAAAATCTGCTAGCATTTTTATAAGCTATAAAATATGTTAATTTTATTTAAGTATATTAATCATCCTAAATATCAAATATGTAAAAAAAAAAAAATTAAAGGCCAAATGTTATCCATTTCTAGGTGACCAGGTCGGTAAAAATTTTATGCTGGCTGTAAAAAAATAAAATAAACATAATGCGAATTTCACCAACGGAGTGATTTGGATTTTGTAATCATGTGGATATTGAATCAGTGGTTTATATTAACTCATCTTTTTATATTAATTTGCACTTTATAAATAAAAAAGCTTGTCCAAATGCAAAAGATAGTTTTAAAAAATCATGTGTATTATCTATACAAAAATTTTATGCGAATTAAAAAATATTCAATAAAGATAAAGTTAATTTTTTTATAGCGTTATATAATTATTTTACATTTTCAAAACATAAAAAAAAAAGTCACGTAAATAAATCACACTTCCCAGTCACAGATAACAAGCTTAGATATTCATCATACCATCATAGGTTGAAATTTGTCGGTCAATCGTCAGATGAAGACCGAAGGAAGAGAGTGCTAAATTTATCATGTTGAAACTGACACTCAATAATGGCACTTACACTTATAAATAACTTTCAAATAAAAAAAAAGTGTATGAATAGAAAAAAATACTTTTATTAGATAAGACATTATTAGAGTTTGTCAACTTATAAAGAGAGATGAAATAACTGAAACATACAGGCTTATCGTGTACCTGTGTCTATATATGTAATATATAGGGTATATAAACACAGACTTTCTCACAGCCTACCACTCTCTAGACTAATCTCGGTCTCAGGGTAGCCTTTTAGCATTCCATCATCATATTTTCAATTGAATAAACTGTTGAAGAGTTGGAGTGTGGAGTAGATTGAAGCCTGTCCATTAAAGTATGAGGATTGGTTATCTTAATTATATATATGAGCACTTGTAGCATATATGTGTAGAGATGTTAATCTGGACCAACTGATGATTGCTGGTTTAGCATGAAATATGTATAATGGTGATTATTTATCTTTTCAGCGTATATGTGTTCAAGTGTATCAGTGTTATGAGATAGTGTGGAGAGTGGTGGGTTGTGTGAAAGTCTGTGATGATATGCTCTATATATTAAAGAGAAATGAAGAAACAATCATCTTGAAAATGTATGGAAGTCATTATGAATATAAAGAGGAAGAGTGGTATTGTAGAATTTAATGATATATTAGACAATTTAGCAATTAATGATTATTCAAGCTTACAATAAATGGATAACTTAATTCTATCATAATTCTATTACAATATTACATCCTGAGTTGTGCTACGTTTGGAAATAAATTCTTGCTCACAAGATGGTGTGAAGTTTAAATTTTTCCCTTGCTAAAAACTGCAAACTTCTACATTAAATTTTAGTATTTAATATCACTCTATAACAATTGATTACTTTATTAATACTATATATACAAATTAGGCATACAGAAATGATGATAAAGATCTAATATGATCTGTTTAATCCCTAGACTTGCTTTTATATATTCGGAGGGCAAATTCTTCACTTTAGAAGCTTAAGATAGGTATGGTGACATCAAGAACTGAGTCTAAAAGTCCATCTACACACATAAAACTTCTTCACAAGAGTGAGTATCTTTTTTACCACTTGGCTGGCAAAGATTAATTGTCCAATTTCTTTTCTTCTGATTGGCTCCTATTTCCAATCCTTCCAATAAGATATTTAATTTATTTATTGGTGATACATCCTTGACAAGAGAATTTACTTCTAATCCTATTGAACCTATTTTTCGATTCTTGAGTAGTTATTTATGACTGAATCTGGAACTCACAATCTTATCAATATCTATATATATTTAACCGGGTCCATTTAATAGCTTTAAGCATCATTTAACAATTTTAATTTATATTTTTAATATTACATGAATGGTCTGGCCCTTCAAGCAGTGGGGAGAATACCATTGATAACATAAACCATCAATAATACCCATGGTCAGATTGAAAGATGCAAAACATAACACTATCACATTTCCAGATCATGGCCCATCTCAACTGCTAGATTCAAATCCCTGCAATCCAAAACATTTTATTTGTTTTGAGGATCAACCTCAGGCACCATCCAATCATGTTATATAATCAGCATGCTTCAGACAACAGGCACACAACCCAGTGCTTGAAATATCCCATGACTAGCTCACTCTCTGTCTCAGGGTCCAGCATATTTACTTCAACACAAAATAATTCTTCACTAATTTACTGGTGATGCAGTAACAAGAGAAAAAAATAGACAAAATAACAATTAGAGCAAACATAAATATTTATTTATGCACACATATATTTAAAACATTATAACAATAAAAGATTTGACATAAGAAAAATATAAATGACTTTAGACTATAGTTATAATATGCCATTAATTAAAGTTCATTCATTTAAAATAAAAGAGTCTAGACTGTGATCCAAGTATCTTTACCTAGGTTTTTATTTATTTTCCAACTGGTTCTTTTAGGTTTCCATCAATGGTTCCAGGACTTATTTTCCATTCTTTGTGGTGACAATAGAAGAGAGTGTGTGGCAGCATTTACTTATAATCTAGGCATTGTTCTGGACATTGGTTCAGACAAGATTCAGTTGATTTTCTTTTTGTTGAGGGATTTTGGGGCCTGAAGTCCAGCTGAATATCCTAAAGTTGTCTAGCAATGCATGTTGCTAGATCTGCAATTTTTGCATGGGTGTTGACTGCAGCAGTAATTGACTGGATTACTACAGCATTTACAGTCTGCATTATATCTGAACTGAATAATCCGGAATTGATGAATGATCAAGCAGATTGTAGCCCTGACTGAGTAACTTTATATATTTTTTTCTCTCCTATTGTTTTAATTTACTATCATTATTTTTAATTTTCATCTTAACTTGAAACTGTCTTTTAATTAATTTTACATTTCTGGTTATCTTAATCCTTGTTCAGATTCATTTGAACAATTTCAATAAGATAGTTTACAGTTTTTTAATTAATTCAACTATTGATTTTGAATTTATTATCAATGTGAAAACTTATAAAATTATTAATTACTTTTTTAAAAGTTTTACATAACATTTTATTTTTACAGACTAATTTTTAGTCTGATGTCACATTTGTTTATTTTATGCATTATAAAAGGAATTTTATTTACACACACACACACAGAGAGAGAGAGAGAGAGATAAAAAGTGTTTTAAATTTTTTTTAATTTTATTTTAGATTTCCTCTCCCTGTTGTTAAGAAGTTTTATTCTAAAAGAAAAATATGATGTGATTTTTTGCTTTTGAAAAATTTTATTTTAAAAATCTTAAAAATAATCACACTTTTAAAAAAAAAAATATGAATCATGTAATGCTATTCACTAGCAGTGCAATATAGTATGGAGAAATTTTATAACTTATCTCTAGAGATTTAACTAATTACTAGTTCACTCTATTTAGAAAAAATCTTTTCTCATCTCCTGTTACTTTTTTTATTTATTATTTAAATTTACTAATTTTTAAAAAGCTAGATTTTAATTTAATAAGTATATATTTTATACACACATATACTTCATCATTTATATTAACCATTTCATGTGTATGTATTTGAATATACAGTTATGTACATAACACCCATTCCCCCAGGTTCAGAAATTTATTTTTTCTCTGAACTTAATATAAAGTCATAAAGATACTTTGGAATCTTTTTTCCCTATGAAGATACTTTGGAATCTTTTTTTCCCTTTTAACTCACTGAGGTGGATTATCTGAACTTTAATTGTTATTTCTTCCTCTGCTACATGTAGTTGATCTTTGTCAATACAAGTAAACTCAGTTTCCTGTTTAGTATCATTATTTAGTATTTTATCATGGATATTTTTTCCTTGAATAAATTAGGTATTTTGTCCTTTCTTTCATTTTTACACAGTTAATTGATGTGTTTGTGTAATATCTTTCCCTCACTAATACACCTGGTTACCACCTGCTTTGATGGGTCACATATAACTACCACCTGTGATCAGAATTTATTTAGATTTTTTTTACTAACATTCTTCAATCAGGTGCAAATTGTTCTTTATGATTCTATATAGGTATAATGCTTGTTAATTTAATATGTAGCTTTTGATCTAAATATATTTCAGCCAGTGATTTTCCAGATTTAGCAGCTGGAATAGAATGCTGATAAAGCAGTGTAGTAAGAACTGCTTCCTGTCTTCTAGTTTTACCTGTTTTATTAATCGATGACTTAAGATTTTGAATGACTTTTTTTTTACTAATCCATTAGATTAAGGGTGATAAGGGAATATAAGTGTTTTATTCCCATTATTGCATAATCTCTTCAAACTTCTCTGGTGCAAAGCTGGTTCCATTATCTGAAACTAAAGTTTCAGGAAGATGATGGTATGAAAAAATTTCACATAAATTATCAAGTGTCTCATCCAAACCAGTATTTTTAACTATTTTATATTCAGCCCATCCTAAATATGCATCAACCACTATGAAAAATAAAAGTCCATTAACTGGGCCACAATGATCAATGTGGATATATTGCCATGGCCTCTCCATTTTTGGCCATGCTTCAAACTTTGATGGTGGGGCTTTAACATTTGATTGACAGTTATCACATTTTTAATATAATTTTCAATATCACAGTTTGTACACCGGACATAACAATAAGCTAATGCCTTTGCTCTGATAATTCTTGGATAACCTTCATGCAATAACTTCCAAATTTGATTTCTATCCCTTAGTGCAATTAACATGCAATCACCCATTAGAATGCATCTTTTTCAGACAGATAATTTTTCATGAGCATTCCATAATGCTTTATGGAGGAAAGTTGGATGATGATTCAGCCAACCAGTACAAATGTAATTTATAAACCATTGATAGCCATTGTCCTCATCTTTCCATGTGGCTACTATTTTGCTATTAATGATTTGATTCTTTGGCACATCATTTTCTTTCGATAGGTGTCCATCTGGTCAAGCATAAGAGTAGAATATTAGCATGCTCTATTTGCTTTCCCTTCCTATATTCTAGTATGTAGTCATAACCTGCCAGAATTTTAAGCCATCTTTTGTAGAGATTAAAATGTTTGAGAATCTGCTTGTTTCCTAAGTTTCTGATCATTTATTATAGTAAATTTACTTCTGTACAAGTATTGATGAAATTGTTGAATGCCAATAGTATCACAAGAGCTTCCTTGTCCAGCTGACTGTAATTTTTCTCTGATTTTGATAAGGTGCATGAAACACAGCCAATAGGTCATTCTCTTTACCATGTGGAGTGACATAATTCTTCTCTGACTGAATGCAGAAGCACAAAATCACAAGAGTAACTTTCAAATCACTATTTTAATGAGCGAATTATTTTTTTTTAAGTTAGCAGGGATTTTGTATACAAAAATTCTTGCTCTTGCTCCAATTCCAATTTCCACTTTTCTTTTTTAAAAAGTAGATCAAAGGATTTGGCTATATGGGCTTTACCTTTCAAAAAATTTTGAAATAATTGCTTAACATTAATAGTCTTGAGTTTAAGATAAAGCTTTAGTCTTTTCTGAGGCAGGATATGTGCAATTTTTTTGAAGTGATATGGCCTAAAAACTTAATTTCATGAGTCTTCCAGATACATTTTGGGTATTAAGCTTTGCCCCAATTTCATTGAGTTTTTTCTATATCATAAATAGATGAATTCTAAGTTTGTTTTCTGTAGTAGTGGTAACAAGAATGTCATCAAAAATGGAATAGCACCCTTAACTCCATTAGGGAGGGTTTCAATTTTTGACTGAAAGATGCTGGGAGCAGAAGTTGTCTCAAACAGAAGCCTGTTACATTTTAAATAACCCCAGACATGCCTGGTCAATGTTAATATTTCCCCAGCTTTCTCCAGTGACTGGTATCTGGTGGAAAGCAGCATTTAAGTCTCATTTTTATGAAAAAATTTTATTACTGCAGAGACACTATTATTTTTCTAGCATTGGGGACAGGGTATGCATTTTATTAATAGCTTTGTTTACCTATACCCAATAGTTGCTGCACAAATGAATTTATCTATTGGGTTTAGTAATAACTACTAGTGGTGTATATTAATCAGATTTTTCTGTGGGTTCTAACATGCCTCTCTTAATTAATTTGTTAATTTCATTTCCTATTATTTCTTTCTGAGTGAACTGACCTTATGCTGTTTGCAAATTATGAGTATCACCTCAGGTATTACCTCTACTGAAACAGGGGTAGTTTTAATTTTACCTGGTTTATCATTAAACACGAAAAATTTCTCTTATTTCCATTTCTATTTCAATCTTTTTTTATGCCCAATGTTTTGAACTAGTTGTGCCCGATTAGTGAGTTAATTGGAGCATGAACTAAGCCTAGAGGTAACTCAAATACCTTTCCCTCTATTCTACTCACAAGAGCTTTAACCACTCACTTAATTTTAATTACATTCTCATTTATGTCCAGGGCTTTTAGTTGTTTTTTCTATTGCCATGGGTTTTGTACAATTTGCTTTTACAGACAACTATTCCTGGACTGAGATTAGGGATACACTGCTTCCACTGTTGACCTACATAAATATGGGCTGTCATTCAATTTTTAATTTTAGCATTATTTATCTCCTTTGGATATTGGTGTATTTTTAATATTAACTAATTGATTTCCCTGACTGCTATATATACTTGTATGACTATCTCTGTCTTTATCAGGTTCATTTTTTTTTACACATCAGTTTGATGTAACCTTTTTTTTTTTTTTTATAAATCTTGCAACAGTCTTCCTTGAAAAAACAGTTGCTGGCCTTATGGTCATTTTTTCATAACAAAAACAAATAAATAGAGTTTTACCACAACCATATTGATTTTGAATTTAGTTGATTCTTTCTTGCTTGGCTTATGCATTTTGCAAATGTCAGTTTGCATGTCACCATTTTTCTTAAACACGGTGAACTTATGATATTGCTTGAGAACTAGTTTCATAAGCTATCCCCCATTTCATAGCTTCATTATAATTTATATCACTATTGGCTAATAGTTGTTGCCTTAAACTGTCACTAATCATGCCCCTCAGAAATTGCTCTTTTATGAGCCATAGATGCAATTTTTTGCCACCTTACAAAGACTGATATCATAATCTTTTATTTTGTGTTCCTATACTGATATCCATCATGGAAATGAAGTCTGATGATATGCCTAGAGGGATTGAAAATTAATATAATAATCGATCATTAATTTGATCATATGAAAAATCTTCAGGAGTATCAGATTTGCAGAGACTGTTTGCTATTTCTTTCACTCCTTTACTGGAAAAACATAATAGTGATGCTATTTTAATGTTATTGTATTCAACCTTGTTTATGAAAAGACATTTTTCTACAGGTTGAAGGTACAGTAGGAAACTACTTGTCTCACTGATGTCAAACTCCCCAATTGACAACTGCATGTTAGCAGATCATTCTATATCTCTAATCTAACTGCTAAAACTCTAATTTGATTCAATGTTTGAATCACAACTGCACCAATTGCTATGTCTAAGTGAAATTCTTGCTTATCAGACATCATGAAGTTTGAATTTCTCCTCTAGTAAAAACCACAAACTTCTATGTTAAATTTTAGTATTTAATACCACTGTATAGCAATTGATTATATTATTAATATCATATATACAAATTAACCAAATATATAAATTAACCCAAACTGTTCATTTCCCTAGACATGGCTTTTACACATTCAGAGGCAAGTTCTTCACTTTAGAAGCTTAAAGTATGTATGCTGACATCCAGTACTGAGAGTAAAAGTCCATCTACACACATGAAACTTCTCCACAAGAGCGAGTTCCTTTTTTAACTACGTCGTTGGCATAGATTAATTGGACAAGTTCTTCTCTTCTGCTTGGCTCCTCTTTTCGATTCTGCCAATAAGATAATTAATTAATTTACTTATTGATGATATATCCATGAATGGAGAATTTTACTTATTATATTCTTGAGTAGTTATTTATGACTGAATCTAGAACAAAATCATTTAATTATTATCTATATATATAGTATGAAGGAATTTCATAATTTATCTCTAAGAGATTTAACTAATTATTATTTCACTCTACTTAGAAAATAATCTTTTCTGATCTCATTTTACTTTATTTATTTATTTAAGTTTACTAATCTTTAAAAAGCTGGATTTTAATTTAATGAGTATATATCTTTATAAACGTACATACAACGTTATTTCAATTAAGCATTTTATGCGTATGTTTTTGAATATACAGCCACGTACATAAATTGTATATATATATTATGCAGTATAGATTTATATTCAAGTATTTAGTGCATTTGATAAATGAATTAAAAATTTGTTTGAAATATTTATTTGCTACTGATTCTTTTGATAAAAGTGCTTTTGATGAAAAAAAAATACAACTAAAAATTTCTACTATTAATTCAAAATATCCATCAACAAACACGTGATAAAAGAGTAAGAAAATCAATCTACTGAGAATGTTTTGTGTGATATTTCCCAATAGCACAGATGTAATATAGAATTTCATAAAATTCAAATGGTTATTCAATATATATTTGATAATTGCCAAGTTTTATTTATTCCTTCAGTTGATAATTCTAATATTATGTTCTCACTATTTTAGACAATTTTAATAAACAGGGTCTACTATTATATTAGGCAAGAAAGAAAAAAGGATTTATTTGAGGAAAAAAGAGAGAATATATCAGTTAGTTTATGTTCTCAAAAAATAAAAAATCGATTAGATTTTATTAATTTTTGTTTTTACGATAAAAAATTGTTTAACTGCTGAATAATTTTACATATTAATTCAGTAATCGAAATGGAGCTTTACTTAATACAATAAAGTTATGTCTACAAATTATTACATATATATATATAAGACTAGTTAAAGAAGTTAATGTTTGGGAATCACATACTAAGTATTTTGTTATTAGTTTAAAAATTATAGTTTGTTTTTTAATGTTAAAACTTATCTTAGAAAGTGTATACAGAATTGTACAGAAAATGGCTATTTCAAAATATTTTTGTTCTAGAAAATATCTAAATTATGTGAATTTGCAAAGAATTTGGAATCTAGAAAATTTTCCAAAACTGATCATATATTTGAATATAAAACCAATTATTTTACATTCTAATTTTGACTATAATTATTTAAATTATTTAAAAAATGTATTAATTTTGAATTCTGATATTGATAATATTAATGAATTGTAGTAAAATGAAATATTTTTAACAGATGACATTATTTAAGTAATTCTGGAAACAAATGGCTGTGATGGAAATTTTATTTACAGGATAATAAAGATATGCTACTGAACATAAAAAGTGTGAGAATTTAAAGTAGTGGTGGCCAGAGGTTTGTGAAAATATATTATCTAGAAAAAAATAGAAATAAAAATGTAAATTAGTCTTGGTAAAAACAAATGATTTTATAAATAGAAATATTAAAAAAACAACAAGACATTTTAAGAATATGATCACAAGTTCAAAGAGTAAGAATGGTGAGATTATTTCGAAAATTTAAAAGTGATGTAAATATAAACAAGCTTTGCAGAGATAATTTGAGTCTAAAATATTTGTATGACAATAATGGTATTAATTTTTTAAATATTATACTAGTATATTATAATAGTATATATTCATTAGAAATAGAGGTTTATTTAAAAGAGGGATTGCATTTATTGGAGAGGAAATATAAAATATTAGGTGGGTTACTTTATAATAAATTGTATTTACATTCATATCGGCCTTTCAAGCCAATTGTGCAAACGCTTTGCGAGTGTTAAATAATAAATGAATACCCTCTGACCAATACAAGATATAGAATTTATGCAGGAATAAAAAGAATCTCTCTTATTCCTACGACTCAAATATTTATATATGAGCAAATCTGAAGTACTGGCACAGAAGGCTGACGATAGAACGGTCACTTTAAATTACTATATACAATGTCTGAATAAATGACGCCGATGAAATTTTCTAGAATTTACTAAACGTCATTCCAACTGAAACTTAATCATATATATAAATAAGCATTTATTTTTATAGCGTCTGTATATAATTGTAATTACATTCATATCGGCCTTTCAAGCCAGAGGGATTCTTTTTATTCCTGCATAAATTCTATATCTTGTATTGGTCAGAGGGCATTCATTTATTATTTAACACTCGCAAAGCTTTTGCACAATTGGCTTGAAAGGCCAATATGAATGTAATTACAATTATATACAGACGCTATAAAAATAAATGCCAATTTATATAAATAAATTGTATTATTTATTAAATTAATAAAAGGTAACAAGATATATATAAAATACATATTTTGCGGGTCCATCCGTGTTAAAAAACTTTTAATATTAATATACTGACATTTCAACTTAGTCACACAAGCCATCCACAGAGTTATAAAAGGTAGAAAGACAGTTGTAGAGGCGCTACAATCACTGATTTGAATAAAATGTTAAAATTCCACCAATAGCAAAAATGTTAAATTTAGGAATGTTTTTTAAAAAAATCTTTCCAAATAGGAGGAAGTTTGCATGTATCATCTCGCTTATTGATACAATCTGGCCTTTTAAGTATCTCAATGGCTTCTCTAATTTTGCATTGGTAGAGATTATCACATCTGGATATGATCCTGGTACTAGAAAAGTCAATTTTATGACCTGAATCTATAGTATGGAGTGAGAGTGCTGATGATGATGAGTGTTGTTTAACTGCATTAGCATGCTCATCTCTCCTAACACTGATGCGATGATTACTCATACCTATGTAAGAAGCTTTACAATTTTTACATGAGATTTGATAGACACCATGAGATTCAAGAGGGATTGAATCCTTAGGCTTGGTTATTATATTGCTGATCTTTTGATGAGCAGAAAATGCTGTATCTATATTATAGTGTTTTAATATATGTCCGATACTGTCTGTAGTTCCTTTTACATATGGAACACAAATCCTAATAGCTGATTTATCATCTTTTTGTTTCCTATTTTGTCTACTTTGGGCTTGAAATAAGGCTTTTTTTATAAATTTGTAATTATAACTATTTGCTAATAAAACACTATTAATATGATTTATTTCTTCTTTCAGATGTGTCTCATCTGAAAGGTTAATTGCTCTATTTAAAAGAGTTTTGGCTACAGAAACTATCTGAGTTGGGTGATGATGAGAATGGAAATGCAAATATCTGTCTCTGTGTGTATCCTTTCTGTAAATAGAAAAAGATAAACTATTTGATGTTCTGGTGACTAGAACATCAAGAAAAGGGAGTTTTCCATCAGACACTGTCTCCATTGTAAATTTAATATGAGGATGCATATTATTTAAATGTAAGAAAAAATCATCTAATTTATTTTTTCCATGTTGCCATATGACAAAAGTGTCATCTATGTATCTGAGCCAAATGAGAGGTTTTAAAGATGATGATTCTAAAGCACGAGTTTCTATATATTCCATGAATAAATCAGCTATTACTCCTGAGATAGGTGAGCCCATAGGAGTACCAAAAACTTGTCTGTATTGCTGTCCATTGTATACAAAATATGTATTTGAGAGACAATGCTTAATCAAAGCAATAATATGGTCTGGTAAATTGCAACATTGTGAGATTATATTTCACCTTGTCTATGCTACTTAGCATATCATACCATTTACAACTTTTTTAAACACTTTATCAATACTCTTTATTTATATCAAAACTAACAGTTTCGACTGTTCTGCCGTCATCATCAGACCTACAATATTCAAATATATAATTAATACACTTATACATTTTAACCTGACCATTATAAATAATCATTTCCCATTTTATTACGTTACTCTTAAATAATTCTATCTTTATTTTATATCACTTTATTTTATTTTTTTAAAAAAATATTATTTATTATAATTATAAATATGAACTTTAACATTTATTCTACTAATTAATGCATATTATTATCATTTTACTTATATTATAAATCAACTTCTAACCTTTTCTTCCTTTTTTATTAAATATTTTATAATTATCAATTAATTTTAAGAAGGTTGTAAATAGTATATGTTAAAATAGAAATCAATACATAGGAAAAGGAATAATAATAAGAAGAAAATTATATTATTTCTATGCTACTTACTGTAAGCTTTAGAAAGTAGTACTAGAATGACAGTATTTAATTAATTACTATCCTCTGCTGTCCTATCCAAATCCTGGCCACTGGGTAAATATCTCTATTAAAATGCTATAATATAGATACAGCCTTTTTTGCTCATCAAAAGATCAGCAATATAATAACCAAGCCTAAGGATTCAATCCCTCTTGAATCTCATGGTGTCTATCAAATCTCATGTAAAAATTGTAAAGCTTCTTACATAGGTATGAGTAATCATTGCATCAGTGTTAGGAGAGATGAGCATGCTAATGCAGTTAAACAACACTCATCATCATCAGCACTCTCACTCCATACTATAGATTCAGGTCATAAAATTGATTTTTCTAGTACCAGGATCATATCCAGATGTGATAATCTCTACCAATGCAAAATTAGAGAAGCCATTGAGATACTTAAAAGGCCAGATTGTATCAATAAGCGAGATGATACATGCAAACTTCCTCCTATTTGGAAAGATTTTTTAAAAAAAACATTCCTAAATTTAACATTTTTGCTATTGGTGGAATTTTAACATTTTATTCAAATCAGTGATTGTAGCGCCTCTACAACCGTCTTTCTACCTTTTATAACTCTGTGGATGGCTTGTGTGACCAAGTTGAAACGTCAGTATATTAATATTAAAAGTTTTTAACACGGATGAACCCGCAAAATATGTATTTTATATATTTAACCCGTGCAAATCTTCGTTTTAACATTATTAACCTCTACGGGGAGGAAATTTTTAAACAGCTTCGTATATTTGAAAGAACGTGGATTAAGAAATGTAAGTTACTTTGTAATTTATCTTTTTTATTAGCATGCAAAAATCACAATGTTATACCCACTTGCTGTAAAATTGTGTTTCACAAGAACAATTATAATGTTAGTAAAATTCTAAGGAAAACTAGCAATATTATTTTAAACTCTTTTATTAAAGAAACTCGGAAAAATTTAGACAAAATTGATAAAGTATTGCTACATTTACGTTTATTCCTTAGTAATAAAATACATCCTTTACTGTGGACTAGTTTTGATCATATTGCAAGTTTTAGATCGTTTAAAGATTCGGAATTTGTAACAGCAAAGCAAAAGAAAAAATTGCAAATGCTAATTAGAACACAATCCCCAAACATTATGTATCCAAATCAAAAAACTGTTTATAATTTATCTAGGAAAGCCCTCTCTACAGATGAAATTTCGGTTTTAGAAAAAGGTTTCAATTTTGCTTTAACACCTTCCCGGATACCTTTTGAGAAAATTGTTTGTAATGTTGAATCAGCTCTTGATAAAATTGATTCTACATCGGCTGATTTGGCTAGAGCTGAGATTTGTAATATTTTAAAAAAAGCTAAGCTTCCTAAAAATAATATTTCAAAAAAAAGAAAGACAAGCATTAAATAATATAAAATCGGACAAATCAATTGTTGTACTTCCAGCTGATAAAGGTAATGCCACAGTTGTAATGGATTGTGACATTTACCATAATAAAATTTTAGATCTGCTTAATGATAAAACTTATAAACTATCAAAAAGAGATCATACTACGTATTTGGAAAAAACAACAAAAGCTATTATTAATAAATCACCTATTGAAACAGAGATAAAAAATAAAATAATCCCTCATGAAAAATCTTGTGTCTGTCCAAAATTTTATGGACTTCCAAAAATTCACAAACCAGATACCCCCCTTCGTCCAATAGTAAGTGCAATAGGTTCTCCAACTCATATTTTAGCCAGATACTTATCGGATTTCATTAAACCTACAATCCCATCTATTAAATCATATATTAAAAACTCTCTTCATTTTATTTCTGTTTTAAAAAGTTTAAAAATTAATGCTAATGACATTCTGGTCAGTTTTGATGTCGTGTCTTTGTTTACAAACATTCCAATTGATGAAGCTTTAAATATAATCTCACAACGTTGCAATTTACCAGACCATATTATTGCTTTGATTAAACATTGTCTCTTAAATACATATTTTGTATACAATGGACAGCATTACAGACAAGTTTTTGGTACTCCTATGGGCTCACCTATCTCAGGAGTAATAGCTGATTTATTCATGGAATATATAGAAACTCGTGCTTTAGAATCATCATCTTTAAAACCTCTCATTTGGCTCAGATACATAGATGACACTTTTGTCATATGGCAACATGGAAAAAATAAATTAGATGATTTTTTCTTACATTTAAATAATATGCATCCTCATATTAAATTTACAATGGAGACAGAGTCTGATGGAAAACTCCCTTTTCTTGATGTTCTAGTCACCAGAACACCAAATAGTTTATCTTTTTCTATTTACAGAAAGGATACACACACAGACAGATATTTGCATTTCCATTCTCATCATCACCCAACTCAGATAGTTTCTGTAGCCAAAACTCTTTTAAATAGAGCAATTAACCTTTCAGATGAGACACATCTGAAAGAAGAAATAAATCATATTAATAGTGTTTTATTAGCAAATAGTTATAATTACAAATTTATAAAAAAAGCCTTATTTCAAGCCCAAAATAGACAAAATAGGAAAACAAAAAGATGATAAATCAGCTATTAGGATTTGTGTTCCATATGTAAAAGGAACTACAGACAGTATCGGACATATATTAAAATGCTATAATATAGATACAGCATTTTCTGCTCATCAAAAGATCAGCAATATAATAACCAAGCCTAAGGATTCAATCCCTCTTGAATCTCATGGTGTCTATCAAATCTCATGTAAAAATTGTAAAGCTTCTTACATAGGTATGAGTAATCGTCGCATCAGTGTTAGGAGAGATGAGCATGCTAATGCAGTTAAACAACACTCATCATCATCAGCACTCTCACTCCATACTATAGATTCAGGTCATAAAATTGATTTTTCTAGTACCAGGATCATATCCAGATGTGATAATCTCTACCAATGCAAAATTAGAGAAGCCATTGAGATACTTAAAAGGCCAGATTGTATCAATAAGTGAGATGATACATGCAAACTTCCTCCTATTTGGAAAGATTTTTTTAAAAAACATTCCTAAATTTAACATTTTTGCTATTGGTGGAATTTTAACATTTTATTCAAATCAGTGATTGTAGCGCCTCTACAACCATCTTTCTACCTTTTATAACTCTGTGGATGGCTTGTGTGACCAAGTCGAAACGTCAGTATATTAATATTAAAAGTTTTTTAACATGGATGAACCCGCAAAATATGTATTTTATATATTTAACCTGTGCAAATCTTCGTTTTAACATATATATATATATATATAAGTGTAAAGATACAATGTTGGAGATAAATATGAAAAAAAGGATATTTTAATGGATATGCATAAGATAAAAATATAAATAATGTTACAATGATAGAGCATGTAAGGATAAAAAAAAAGTTTTTATACTAAGGATGCTTGAGAATTGTTATATAAAAAGTAGTATTCAAAAGAAGTGTCAAGAATATTAATTTAAAACTTTGTTTTATGAATATTTAAGAAAGTATAGATGTAAATAAATGGAATACATTGAGATGGAGGGTTTAATGGAAAAAAATTAGATATGTTATTAGTATTATAGACATTTATCAAAGATAAAGCAAGAAGAGGCTAAATAAATGTGATGCAGATAAAAAAGAAAGGAGTAGAGATTATTGTTAAGGATATTTTAGAAAGAAATTGCAAAAAACAACAACAACAAGTTTGATTGATTAAAACTGGATAAAGAGAAATAGAAGAATGGTGTAATATACTTATACTGGATTTGGAGAAAATGTAAAAAAAGTGAAATAAGTATATTTTTCTGAATGTGATTGTAGGTGATATAAATGTTTACATTAATAAAATTGATAGAATAAAGAAGATGAATAAGGCATTATTAAAAACAATCCCTGTTATAAAGATAGATGAAAAATTTATGTAAAGTGCATGATGAGAGTTTATATGACTAAGGCAGAGTCTTAACTATACTGTTGGTTATGTGTTAATAGAAAAGAGAAATTAGAAATGATAAAAATAATTTATGTATTTGATGAGAAAGAATATTGATCATAATTTCATATTAACAGAATTAGAGATTTCTAAAATATTAAGTAATGTAATTTATAGAAAGATTAGTAAAGTTGAATGACAAATAAACTATGATATTATATTGAGAAGAGTTAATAGTATCTTGTAAATAATTATTATTAAAGGTGAAGATTTTAAAAATTATGATGGCTGAATTATTATGATGAAAAAGGTTGCAAATGAATGCTTATTTAAATTAATGGGGTTAATAAAAGGGGGGGGGGTATAGAAGAAAGAAGAAGGTTTATAAAGATTCTAAAGAGACTGTTGAAAAGCAAATGGAAGAAAGGGAGGGAACTGTAAAGTGGATTAGCTACGTAAAGAAAAAAATAGTTAAGTGTAAAACTAAGATTGAAATGAATGGAAGAAATTGAGATGGGATGGTTGTAAAATAAATGGTAATATATGATTAAAAGAACTAGGAAAGAAAATATGATATATTGTTAAATAGATAGCAAAGAGAATATGATGATAGGGATGAACTTGAAAAATACTTGTGAATTTGTACTAAAAATGTTGAGTGAAGGAAAATTGGTAAGTGAGTGTGATTCATTAGAAAACATCATTTATAAGAAAATGGATAGAGTGAGAGGTGCAAAATTGAAGAAAGAAATAACTGGAGTTAAAAAAAATCAAGTACAGCTTAAATTATAATAATTATTGAGAGACATGAAAAGCTTTGTTTAATACAAAAACAGTATTCTAATTGATAATAAGATTTCCAATGAATAAAAGAGCATCAGAATTAGAATATTATTATATAATGGAAAGAATTTAAAAATATTAACTAGATATAGACCAGTAATAATAACTTTCATAGCTTATTAAATATTTGCATACATCTTAATGGTTAAGATGAGAATTTGGATGAAAGAGAGTAAAAGCATGAGGAAGATTCAGAATAAATTTTTTTGAGGAAAAGAATAGGAAATAATTGATTCAGGATATCTAAGTTTATTGAAAAATTGCATTTTTAGATATAGAAAAGATGTATACTAGGATAAATAAAATAGATTGTGAAAAAATCTTGAAACTATATAAACAGATTCGGGATTAATAAGAATGATTAGGAATCTTTACAAGGACAATTTTTTATAAATACTAATTGTTAGAATTAGAATCAATGAAAGTTAAATGTGTAATTAGACTGAAATAGAAATGTTTAGTACCACTTTTATTACTGTTTTTATTTCTAAAAAAATTGTAGATTCAAATTTAGAATGTTAAGCATAGAATGAGATTCCCATAGGTGAAACCAGAAAAATACGTAATATAGTAGTTCTCTTTTTTTGTGTGGATAATATTCAATTTTTTACAAATAGTGTAAAAGATATGGATTAGAAAAGTGTGGACATAGAAAGAAAAATGAAAATTAAATTGAATGAAAAGAAATCCAAGATCATAGCTTTTAATAAAAATGTTAAAATGAAATAATGGAAAATTGGAGATATTTACATATCCATATAATAGATATTATATCTCTATTATCAATTATTTAGTCAAAAACCTACCCCATTTATATAGTAAAATAATCTTCACTTCTTTCTATTTCTCTGGAATTTTATTATTATATAAAATTTTATTAAAGCTTTGCCTTAAATCAACTCATGCATACATTTCTCTAACTATTAACATTTTGGTTGACAAAGATCTTTCTTTTACATTTCTTTTTTTTTTTTTACTCTACTTATTGCTCTATTCAGTTCTTAGCATAAATTGAAACTGAAGTGCTGTCTATTAAAGTCATCATGAATTAAGATATTATATGTGGCATATTAACCAAATTCTAAATGTAAACTAAAATTTGCAGAGATTTCAATGATACCTTCTGTAATATTGGGAAATGAAGCACTTTATATTGGCCAGGAGAGTTAGAAATGTTTAAATAAGATTCAAAATGAAATAAATAGACACACACATTGGAAGTTTAGTGGAATCAGAAAATGAAACTATGGGATTGGAAAAGAGATTTTTTTTCTATTAAGACAAATTAAAAATAAATTAACAATGTTTACAAGGTCATAATATATAAATAATTGACTGATCTATTGATAAGGAAATTATATAAGAGCCAGGTACCAGAAATAGCAGATTGATCATCATTCAGGAACCTTTTCTCTCAAATTTGTCATTTTATATAAATAAAAATAAATTATTAAAACATTTAAGTAACTGTGATAATCCCATTATCAAAATGTAATAAATTAAAGGCAATATTAATAATATATATTTGGGGAAAAAATCTTGAAAATGTTAAATATAACTTTAATACATTTTTATTGCTGAGTAGCTGTAATATTCAAAGTAAAAATAACAGTGAAATAAAAGACTTTACAATAAGCAAAGTTAATTTAGAATTTATATCTTTGAATTTATATAAAACATGGATTAGATATGTTGAAAACATGTTGTCTGTTCAAAATTATGAAGGATTAGAAATGAGATACATGGATTGAATAGAAAAAAAAGAGTAAGAGTTTTAGAAATGAATGTGATAAAAAATACTTTGAGTTCTATAAGAATAATAAAATATAAAAGGATTTATGGTAACACTAAAGAGAGCTTATTTTTATTTGGGATGAAGATAAGAACTTTGAATATTAAGAAAAAGAAATGAAAATGAAATAAGAATTTTGAAGGTAAAATATTTTATATAATGATGAAAATGCTAGGATTAGAAGAACAGAGAAAATTGTGTGAGGAGTAGGAGATTATTTGTTTGTTTTAAAAATTTTATGACTAAAACATGAAATATTTGGAAAACATATTGAAGCAAGTGAAACAAATATTTATTAAAATATGATGGAAAAAGAAAGTGACTGGTCAGAATTGATAGAAAAAATTGAAAATAGCAGCATGAAAAAAGAAAATAGGTTGAGAAAAAAATGTTGAATTTGGCTAATAAGATTTCTAGTTATATGGCCTTCTTTCCACAAATGTTTCTGATTTTATCTATGGAAAAAACATTGTATAATAATATTACAATAATCTAATACTTTAATTTAATTGCAAACATTAGATATGAAGATAATAATTTCTGTTATTGATACAGTGGAAATAATTATATCTAAAAAAAGAGAATAAATTATTATGCAAACTAATATTAATTTTGTAATTGTCAATTTTTAAAAACATTATATTTTTAATTAACAAGCTAACTGAATAACAGATACATCTCTTTATTAAAAGCATGCATTACAAAGTGGTTAATAACATTTGAAAAAAAATTTCAAAACTAATAATCTGAACTGTTTCTTTTATTTAAAATACAATGTAAATTGTAAATATTTAATATGTTTTCATTGAAAGTTTATTAATTTTAATAATAATAACTTTCCCAAAAATCTGTGTAAAATTATTTAAGGAAGGTTCTTTTTTTTAAATGATGTAAAAATGCACAGAAAAATCTCATTTAACATAATTTAAAATCTGATGAAAATAGAATTTTTTAATTAATCCAGATAATAAGCAATATAAAAAGTTACATTAAACCAATTAATTTTTTAAACATTTGTTATTTTTTTAATTATCATTTTATTGCTAATAATAATAATAAAGATGTAGAAAAATACTAATAGCAGTTTACTTTATTTGTGATTCTTTAAAAAAAAATGTTTTAGAAATACTTGTTCACTTTTGTCATAGATGACAGACTTAAAATTTGTTGTGAATTATTTAAATCCTTCAGTTTTTTTTTCTTTTTTTTTCTGCTTATATTATTACAAAGAAAATAAAGATGGTAAAACATAAATATATTAGTTTTTTTAAAATTAATATATATATTGAAATTAGAATTATTCGCATTAAAAACATTTATGTATTGCCCTAAAAATAAGAGAAAGGTACATAGATAGTTTAAGCAATAACAATAAATTTTAATTTATGCCAAATTAACTAAAAACAACAGTTTAAAGTTTTTTTTAAAAATCATTTAAATTACTTTTTTTATATAAAAAATATATTAAATGTATAACTTTAAAAATATCACTTACCTATTTATTTTCGTAATTCATCGGGATATTTGAACATTCTTATAAAGTTTTAAATGAATTATTTTGTAAAAAAAAATATCAATTAAAAAGTAATAATTTTTAATAAATTTTAAAATTAGAATAAAAATCCTCTAAATCATTACATCAAATCTAAATTTGTGCGAATACAAAATTTTTGTTAAGCAAAGTTTTTTTATATAATGATTGTGACTTTTGTCTATAAAAAAATATAATACATTTTGCTCTTTATTGTTGTTCTATGAAAATCTGATAAATATTTTTTCATTGTCTGTTGATTTTATAATTCCTTTAATTTTTACTTTTTATATTGTACCCTTCCTTAAAGGAAAATTACTGAATAAAAGAATCCAGCTGAGATAACAATATTAAACTTCAATTGGATTACATAAACAATGATTATTAAAAATAATACTGTTCTGACTAGCTCAAGATTACTAAGATACAACATCTAAAAAAAAAACAATATTTTTTAATAATTAACTTTAAAAAAACTTATAACAAAATATCATAGCACTTAGGTTTATAATAAATTATTAGGGTTCCAAGTATAATACTCAATCTATTCATTCACTAATAAATTTATTTTATTACTAACTCAATATTATAAACAAATAAGGTTATATCAAAATAATAAATACAACTATAAAAACTCTTAACATGAGACATTCAGTAAGGTACACAGGCTTAAACATTGAGAATATATTCCAAAAGATATATTCCCAATGGCATAAGAATATTACTCCACCAAATTCATATAACAAAACTGCCATGTAATACTCTCATGTCTTTAAAACACACATCTAATAGTCCTATATATGATTTTATAAATTTATTACAGAAATAATAATAAACTAATTAATATTCCCCAACAAAGTATAAAAACTAATAACACTACTCATCATCTCTCAATATGAAATTTACAATCCTACATAATAATAATAATAATAATAATAATAATAATAATAATAATAATAATAATAATAATAATAATAATAATAATAATAATAATAATAATAATAATAATAATAATAATAATAATAATAATAATAATAATAATAATAATAATAATAATAATAATAATAATAATAATAATAAAAAAATATCTATATTGCTAGAGATGCTCGAAACCACGGACATCCCCAGATCCATGCTATATATAATAGCAAACCTATTAATAAACCGGGAGCTACACATAACACTTAATGGTAGAAATTCTCCCTCTTTCTACCCCACCCAGTCACTATCACAGGGTTCACCTTTAAGTGCCCTACTCTTTATTTTTTATATTAACCCTTTAATTAAAAAAATAAATCAATCCTTTGAAGGCATACAGATACCAGGATCAACACAAAAAATAGCATGTTTGGCATATATGGATGATGTCACGGTGTTTCTAACTTCTAAAAAGCAGATACCACAGTTG